>JAFIRS010000958.1:452500-484664 GCA_018342105.1 Gonioctena quinquepunctata
GGTTGATAAACTTATTTAATGAGTGAGGTGGAAAAGCGACATTTTTTTTAATTGGCTAGTACATTTCATTCTTTTTATTTAGTGTAAATATTTTGCTTCTGTCAATCACATAAACCTAAGAAAATCAATTTTCTTAGAATTTGGAGATATGAAAAGTGTATACCCAACCATATATGTCTTCTTCCACTTATTGCGCACGATAATCTAATCCAAATTCAGGTAAATCAAACCAAATCAATTATGAATCACACTGCCTCAATGAAGTGATGAGAATTGTATTGATGTCTCATAAGGGAAGAAAAGTTCAAATTCAGTAAATATTACACCAGAATACTCGACAAATTCTAAGGTTTGTTTCTCTCACCACGTATTGTGGTATTGGTTCCCAAAAGGTCCGATTTTATGACATTGCGACAAAATCACATCCTCCACCCCCGGATGATATCTAGTTGATTCGATGTAAATATATATATATATATATATATATATCTATTGTCGGCGCATTGTCGGCGCATTGTCGTCGCATTGTCGGCGCAACTCTTTCAGATTAGGTTTATGTTTTTTTTGTTATGGAGACGGACATCGAAATGATGAAACAATCCCCTCAAAGATGAATTGAATTTGAACTGTATATTGAAATATTGAGAGTCATAATGCAGTGAATGCCAATCAGAATAATTATAAGTTTTATGATTTTGTAGAACCATGGTTTGCAGGATATTCTATTGTGGAGATTTATAGAAGTGGAAAATCAGAGCGAGGGTTGTGTTGGAAGTGATGGGATATAATATGTGAAATGATACATCAAAGCTCGACATATTACTTGATGAAAGCGGTTGATTCAGTGCATTGATCACTTGTATCATCACCATCTATCAAGTTGTTTATTATGGGTGATATGAAAGAATGTTTACTGTTCCTTGATTAGTGATGAAAATCCGTATCTCCCCGTGAATAAAAACCCGAAAAAGATTCACATCATCGTTTGTGAGAAAATCTATCAAAATGAGCTCATATTCATCCTTTGAAATATGCAAAAGTAAACTATGTCAAGTCAACACCGATAAATTATCTCCAAAAGCGATAAAGCCAATCAATTTTATTCAGAATATTAGGAGTAAGATGATGAATTATCAACCTCATTGGTCAATATGTCAACCATTTGAATCCATAGAATGAGTATGAATTGTTGTTAAAAACAACTATTTATAGCATACATTTTTTCTTAAATCCGTGAAGATCAGCAGGTGAGGTCTATTCAATTAATGAATAAGTATTTCGGAAATCATTATTTGCTGCCTCACTTCAGAATTGAAATGTGATGCAATTGGATATGATTACTTTACAATTTCAACAATGAATTGCATTTAATTTTTTTATGTAGTTTTTTTCCATTAATATGCGATTTCACATATATTTCAAGTTGAGTTAACACTGCACATTCCTCTAACATATTAACAATAATGGTCGATTATCAGCTAAATATTAATTGGAATTGAAGATGACTGATACAATGTGTCAAATTGGAGATGTCTCATGAAACTGGGGTGAAATATATGTGATAACCATCCAATCAGAAATATTGAAGAGAAATGGACAACATTATGGAATGATTTGTATGCGAAGAAGTGATATCTTTATAAGAAGGTATATATATATATCGCTGGACCAGAGAAAAATAACTTGATTAAAGAACTACATTCATAATTTTGGCTACTTATATGCCTACGATAACATATTTTTTGTGGTATATGAATGGTTTTCATGACAGCTATAATCATTTAAATTTCATGATGAACTTGGATGTGGATGTGGATGTTCTGAATTACTCGCTCTGAATGGGAAATCTGTTATGCTGAGACCATTGAGTGAACCTCATTGTTTACGAGAATAATATAACTCTAGTGGGAGTAGATTTGGCAATATATAAACATCAGCATTAACAAGTTGGTGAAGGTATTAGTTCACATACTTTTGTGTTTTTCTCCATGAAGCAATGGATTATACAATTATAAACAGATATATAAGAATTTATTATGAATGTACTGAACCATGAGCCGGATGGGATCTAAACTTAATTGTACTAATTGAAAATAATATGAGTCTCTTCATCCAAAAAATCTTCCTCAATATAATCAAGCACTCAGTTCAAATGATCTATACAGCCAGACACTATACAGATTTATGAATTTTTGGGTTTGAAAAATACACATGAAGGAGCGGTATCAAACAAACTCTTGATGTACGCATGGGTATAAATATGGAATGGTGTCAAGTGGCGATATGGAAACATACTTGAATTATGTATGTATATTCATAGGGAAAACTGGTAAAAAAAGATCGATATTACTGATATATCACCTCTCATCAACTCCTAACAATTATTCCCCAACCTAAGAACACACTGATGGGTACCAAATATTGAATAAATTTCAAAGAGACGATCCCATCTGAATTGATACATTACGTGCTAGGATGTGCCAAAAGCTCATGGATCACAAAAGATAATAAGATGATATGATAATTCTTTATCGAAACCGAGTATCAAAAAACTTCCAGGTAAGCAAATTTTCGTTTCGGGCTATTTGAACACTAGATATTATTTCAATTTTGATATATATATTTGCTAGTTCAGTTCGAAATGGTAGAAGTAATATAACAAAGAGTGTTCATATAACAAAGAGTGTTTTCTGAATGTAACGACTCGAAATAGTGGAAGTACTTCGTGTTTTGTTTACTATTGACAGAATATGTATGAAAAATGCGTTACTCAATTCAATCAATTATGTAGAATGAGGAAATCAATCAGAGCAGTAGTGTTTTAACTATTGTCGTTTACGTTGATCATATAAAATGGTAATGGATATATGGGGTGGAATGCAATTCATAAACGTAAAACACAGAAAAACATTGATTTCGGTATTGTAGGGTGAGAACAGGCATGATGATTTTTAATTTGAAAAAACATTTTCTCAATCAATGGTGAAGTAGAAAGGCAAACATTCTCTACATATCAATTCATCCCCCATAAAAAGCAATGTTTTTGAAATATTGAAACTTGAATCCCATATCATATACGAATTTCATATTTGAATACCATGATGTACCTGCAAATTGTGAATATTGTGAATGAACTGAATAAGTCACTACGGAATGATGAATATATTATACAGTGAAGCTCATTGTTCATGAAAATTATATGATTGTTGTGGATGGGTAGATTTGGCAATATATAAACATCATCACGTTGGTAAAAATATTATTATACACACCTCTATGGTTTCTCCTATCTATCAATGAAAACTTTATAAGAATATATTTTCGACATTTATGAAGGCTCGTGAATGTGTGAAATATAATTTTACAAAGAGAATGTGCTATGAATGTACTGAACCATGAGTTAAATGAGCTCTAAACAAAATCGTACCAACTGAAAATAATATGAGTCTTTCCATTCAAAACCTTATTCAATATAATTAGGCACTGTATGAGGTTGCAGATCTCGGTTCCAATGATCTCTATACCTATGGATTTGGGATTCAAAAATACAATGAAGGAGCGTGATTGAACAAATTATTCCATCAAAACTGTTCTTCTCATATTTCGAGAAGACTAATCTGTGGAATGTGTATGTATTCATAGTTATATTGGAGGCATCCTTGATTATGTGCTACATAATTGATTAACAACTACGAACTTCAGTGTTCGATCCGAAGCTCAATGGAACGAACTAGATATCCCGCAATCTTCAGTAGGTTTTTTTTTAATAACTAATTTTTAATTTTTTGTTCTGGTAATTAACAATGACATCTGAAAAGTAAAACATTTTGTGTTATGATTAAAATGAAAATAATAGTTGTTAACATGTGCAAGGGATAAATGTTAAGTCTGGAGGAAGGGTGTGGCAGAAAAACGATGTTTGTACGTACCTTGGCGATAATCATTGTGAAGATGATTCATTTTGTATTATTTATATTTGCTATTCCTTAGTGTGGTAAGTTCTAAAGGTTTTATTTTAACACAATGTCGAGAGCGACGTGGCATTGGCTGTGTATTCGACAGCTAGAGATCAATGTGTTTATGGGGGGTTTTGTTTTGCGGTAAAAATTGTTGGTGTACCTGTTGGGTCGATTTCTATTCTTACTTGAGTGGGTGGGGAACTTTGGGGGCGATATGGGTATTGTTGTTGGGAACTTGTTGAAAGAGTATTTATTTTATTTATTTTTATACTTTTCGTTTATTGATATTACTGACTATCCATGCAAATAAGTGTATGTGAGGTATTTGTGTCTTATAGTATTGTGTGGTATAATTGGCTGAGGTTATGTATGTCTGTTCTATTATTCATAGCGTTATAATTTTTTTTAATGTAAATCATTTCTTTTATTACTCTTTTCTCTTTGTTGTTTTCGTGTGCCAGAATTTTTGTGTTATCGAAATTAGGGTTGTGATTCTCGGTTAGGATATGTTTGTTTAAGGCAGTACTGATCCTTTCATGTACTTGTGCCCATTAAGTCTGTTACATATGAGTTGGGAGGTCATACCGATATAAACTTGGTTGCAGTCGTTGCACGGGATACTGTATATTAAATTAGCTTTCTTCATTTTTGGATCTTTACTTTTAATAGGGGTGTACAGTTGTTTGAGTAAATTATGGGATTTGAAGCTAGTTTGTATGTTGTGTTTGTTGCAAATGTTTTTTATGTTCTCTGATAGACCTGGTATATATGGAATGGTTGTGAAAGAGTTAGTAGTAGTATTATTCGTGTTATGTTGTGTTGAATTATACATTTTGTGTGTTCGTTGTTTTATGATTTGGTTTATTAAGTGTAATGGGTAGTTATTGTTGATGAGAGTTTTGCTGATTTTATCTAGAGCGTTTTTTCTTAATTCCGGACTGCTTAGTATGAGGGCCCTATCTGCTAGGTTTATAACTATTGCCCAAATTATTATGGAACATTTGGAAGAAACGATTCTCAATAAATTAAACTTCACACTTCCCTTTTTCAAGCGATATGTTGATAACTGTATCATGGCAGTCCCAAATAATCATTTAAATGAACTCCTCAACGAATTCAACAATTTTCACAAAAAATTACAATTTACCATAGAAAAAGAAAAAGACAACAAAATCAATTTCCTGGACCTCACCCTAATAAAAAGCAACAACAAAATCATAACAGAATGGTACGCAAAACCGTCATCTTCTGGCAGATACGTGAATTACAACTCAAACCACTCAATGTCCCAAAAAAGAGGGGTAGTTATAAACCTAGCAGATAGGGCCCTCATACTAAGCAGTCCGGAATTAAGAAAAACGCTCTAGATAAAATCCGCAAAACTCTCATCAACAATAACTACCCATTACACTTAATAAACCAAATCATAAAACAACGAACACACAAAATGTATAATTCAACACAACATAACACGAATAATACTACTACTAACACTTTCACAACCATTCCATATATACCAGGTCTATCAGAGAACATAAAAAACATTTTAAACAAACACAACATACAAACTAGCTTCAAATCCCATAATTTACTCAAACAACTGTACACCCCTATTAAAAGTAAAGATCCAAAAATGAAGAAAGCTAATTTAATATACAGTATCCCGTGCAACGACTGCAACCAAGTTTATATCGGTATGACCTCCCAACTCTTATGTAACAGACTCAATGGGCACAAGTACATGAAAGGATCCAGTACTGCCTTAAACAAACATATCCTAACCGAGATTCACAACCCTAATTTCGATAACACAAACATTCTGGCACACGAAAATAACAAAGAGAAAAGAGTAATAAAAGAAATGATTCACATAAAAAAAAATTATAACGCTATGAATAATAGAACAGACATACATAACCTCAGCCAATTATACCACACAATACTATAAGACACAAATACCTCACATACACTTATTTGCATGGATAGTCAGTAATATCAATAAACGAAAAGTATAAAAATAAATAAAATAAATACTCTTTCAACAAGTTCCCAACAACAATACGCATATCGCCCCCAAAGTTCCCCACCCACTCAAGTAAGAATAGAAATCGACCCAACAGGTACACCAACAATTTTTACCGCAAAACAAAACCCCCGATAAACACATTGATCTCTAGCTGTCGAATACACAGCCAATGCCACGTCGCTCTCGACATTGCGTTGAAATAAAACCTTTAGAACTTACCACACTAAGGAATAGCAAATATAAATAATACAAAATGAGTCATCTTCACAATGATGATCGCCAAGGTACGTACAAACATCGTTTTTCTGCCACACTCTTACCCCAGACTTAACATTTATCCCTTGCACATGTCAACAACTATTATTTTCATTTTAATCATAACACAAAATGTTTTACTTTTCAGATGTCATTGTTAATTACCAGAACAAAAAATTAAAATTAATTATTAAAAAAAAAACCCTACTGAAGATGCCTCCGGCCAGGGGCGAAACGTCTAGCATGATATAAGATAGTTTTATTTTTACACAAGAATCCCAAACCTAACAACCTCCAACCAAATATATATATATATATATATATATATATATATATATATATATATTTTACATCGAATCAACTAGACATAATCCGGGGGTGGCAGATGTGATTTTGTCGAAATGTCATGAAATCGGACCTTTTGGGAACCAATACCACAATACGTGGTGAGAGAAACAAACCTTGGAATTTGTCAAGTATTCTGGTGTAATATTTACTGAATTTGAACTTTTCTTCCCTTATGAGGCATCAATACAATTCTCATCACTCCATTGAGGCAGTGTGATTCATAATTGATTTGGTTTGATTTACCTGAATTTGGACTAGATTATCGTGCGCAATAAGTGAAAGAAAACATATATGGTTGGGTATACACTTTCCATATCTCCAAAATCTAAAAAAAAATATTTTCTTAGGTTAATGTGATTGACAGAAGCAAAATATTCACACTAAATAAAAAGAATGAAATGTACTAGCCAATTAAAAAAAATGTCGCATTTCCACCTCACTCACTAAATAAGTTTATCAACCGAATGTTTGACACGATTCATGATTGTTTCATATCATCGTTCGAATCTACAAGTCATTCATGTAGCAAATAAAATATATAGTGAACAAAATATTTCACTTTGATGAATTTTGAAATGTATTCACATAATCGATATTTTCCCAAACAAACTCGTTCTTTTATCTCTTCACATATAATTAATGTAGCATGTAATGATATCTTTATATTTTGAATATTATAGTATGGGGTTGTGATGGAAGTCGTTATTATATTATGTCCAAATGAATAAGATTGCGGGATATCTAGTTCGTTCCATTGAGCTTCGGATCGAACACTGAAGTTCGTAGTTGTTAATCAATTATGTAGCATATAACCAAGGATGCCTCCAATATAACTATGAATACATACACATTCCACAGATTAGTCTTCTCGAAATATGAGAAGAACAGTTTTGATGGAATAATTTGTTCAATCACGCTCCTTCATTGTATTTTTGAATCCCAAATTCATAGGTATAGAGATCATTGGAACCGAGATCTGCAACCTCATACAGTACCTAATTATATTGAATAAGGTTTTGAATGGAAAGACTCATATTTTTTTCAGTTAGTACGATTTTGTTTAGAACTCATTTAACTCATGGTTCAGTACATTCATAGCACATTCTCTTTGTAAAATTATATTTCACACATTCACGAGCCTTCATAAATGTCGAAAATATATTCTTATGAAGTTTTCATTGATAGATAGGGAAAACCATAGAGGTGTGTATAATAATATTTTTACCAACGTGATGATGTTTATATATTGCCAAATCTACCCATCCACAACAATCATATAATTTTCATGAACAATGAGCTTCACTGTATGATATATTCATCATTCCGTAGTGACTTATTCAGTTCATTCCCAATATTCACAATTTGCAGGTACATCATGGTATTCAAATATGAAATTCGTATATGATATGGGATTCAAGTTTCAATATTTCAAAAACATTGCTTTTTATGGGGGATGAATTGATATGTAGAGAATGTTTGCCTTTCTACTTCACCATTGATTGAGAAAATGTTTTTTCAAATTAAAAATCATCATGCCTGTTCTCACCCTACAATACCGAAATCAATGTTTTCCTGTGTTTTACGTTTACGAATTGCCTTCCACCCCATATATCCATTACCATTTTATATGATCAACGTAAACGACAATAGTTAAAACACTACTGTTCTGATTGATTTCCTCATTCTACATAATTGATTTAATTGAGTAACGCATTACTTATATATATTCTGTCAATAGTAAACAAAACACGAAGTACTTCCACTATTTCGAGTCGTTACATTCAGAAAACACTCTTTGTTATATGAACACTCTTTGTTATATTACTTCTACCATTTCGAACTGAACTAGCATATATATATCAAAATTGAAATAATATCTAGTGTTCAAATAGCCCGAAGATATCGAATAAACGAAAATTTGCTTACCTGGAAGTTTTTTGATACTCGGTTTCGATAAAGAATTATCATATCATCTTATTATCTTTTGTGATCCATGATCTTTTGGCACATCCTAGCACATAATGTATCAATTCAGATGGGATCGTCTCTTTGAAATTTATTCAATATTTGGTACCCATCAGTGTGTTCTTAGGTTGAGGAATAATTGTTAGGAGTTGATGAGAGGTGATATATCAGTAATATCGATCTTTTTTTACCAGTTTTCCCTATGAATATACATACATAATTCAAGTATGTTTCCATATCTCCACTTGAGTTCTTACACCATTCCATATCCCCATATACCCATGCGTCGATCAAGAGTTTGTTTGATACTGCTCCTTCATGTGTATTCTTCAAACCCAAAAATTCATAAATCTGTATAGTGTCTGGCTGTATAGATCATTTGAACTGAGTGCTTGATTATATTGAGGAAGATTTTTTTGATGAAAAGACTCATATTATTTTCAATTAGTACAATTACGTTTAGATCCCATCCGGCTCATGGTTCAGTACATTCATAATAAATTCTTATTTATCTGTTTATAATTGTATATTCCATTGCTTCATGGAGAAAAACTCCATGTGAACTAATATCTTCACCAACTTGTTAATGCTGATGTTTATATATTGCCAAATCTACTCCCACTAGAGTTATATTATTCTCGTAAACAATATGGTTTACTCAATTGTCTCAGCATAACAGATTTCCCATTCAGAGCGAGTAATTCAGAACATCCACTTTTTGCAAGTTCATCATGAAATTTAAATGATTGCATATAAGGGGATTATATCTGTCATGAAAACCATTCATATACCACAAAAAATATAAGTAGCCAAAACTAACCAGAAATTATGAATGTAGTTCTATAATCAAGTTATTTTTCTCTGGTCCAGCGAGTCCTATTGCGGTCATGCCACTCTCACGGATGTTCTCTCATCCGATTGGAGTTTATCTAGTGGTAAGAAAGAAGTATAATATTCAATATAGATTTGATGAATCGATCAACAAATGGCAAACGAAATTCGAAAATGTTCTTGTACGTAATTTGATGCCTCGAAAACCATCAAATACAAACATATATTACTATATAACGTGCATCGTACTTCCATCAAACGCTCAACACTCAACTATGTAGCTACATTTCCACCGATATTGAATTTTGTATCACATATATTGCTGAAAACCCATGTGTATATCCCTTCTTAACCATCGAAACATACCTCAAACATGCTACTAATTCATAGTCATCAAATATGACTTTTAGCAAGTGATCTCGGTATATTATCACCATGAAGAAGGCTTCATATCTATATCGATATTTCAGTGAAATGGCTTTCATTGAGAATATATGGATGAAATTTTTGACTTCCTACTTCACCATTGAGTGTGAAAAGTGTTATTAAAAAATTATTTTGGAATGATATCAGTGTATGCCTGATGCCCTCGCCCTGCATACATCCACAATACTGAATTCTAATTCTTTTTCCTATGTTTTACCTTTGTGAAATGCATTTCCATCATTATTGTTTCATATGAACATGGATATCAACTACGGTTGAAACACCCCTTTTTCTAATTGATTCCCCTGATGTATAATCGATTTGGATGACTAATGCATCACTAATATAAATTCTAGCAATAGTAAACTTGATTTAAAGTACTTACACCATTTCCCGCGTTGGAATTAGGAAAGACGAACAACTTTTTGATATAATTTATTCCAATTCTTGTAACATTTCGAACTAAACGAGCAGTCATGTATCTGATTTCACTGAGAATTGTGTAGAATCTCAACGCTGTTTGTCGTATCATAGCACGTTAGTTATCGATTCGAATGACATTGTCTCTTCGAGTTTAATTCATCATTTGGTTCCTATTGTTTACTGCGGTTGAGGAAATATCACTAATTGCTAGAGGTTGATGTGTGGCGATATTGCATTGATGTCGATAGATTTGTGAACATATTTTCCCTTTAGAGTATACCTAAAGATTTGAGTATGTTTTTAATATTCCCAGGGCTCTATCCTAATTGACTCAATCATATTTCGTAGCATATTATAGCAGCTATTATAAAAAACATTCCCAAATATATATTTCCCATAATAAACGAATCAATCAATGAATGTTTTATTCTACAACATTGCAGATTTGTGTATAATCTGGTTGATTCACATTCTGATAATCCCATTGATCCTATGTATATATTGTGGAACGATATAATATTGATAGTTGAGATGTGGTCGCATTAATTTTATGATTGAGATTGGTTGGAGAATGTTTTTTTTTGATGTATAATTCTTTCCAAACACCAAAGTGCCTCAAATGTATCCTGCAATACTTGACAAACGTGCAATCACGTAGATTATTTTCCATCTTAGTTCACTGAAGCGATCTGAAGCAGATATTAACATGAAATTCTCAACAAACCTTTGTGAAATGCTCGATCAACAACCCCAAATACCACAACACAAATATTCGTTGTTCTCATCTCATTTATATGTATGGAAACATTATAATACATTGAGCGATCGGTCCGTTACCATTCGTTAATTACTATATTTGTCACTCAACTGTCAGAGCATTTTTTCATGATGAAAGTTTTTTTTATCACTACCAATGCCATTCCATTGAATCATTTCCATCAATGAGCTCTGAACCCTCGAAATATTACAATCTAGAGTGGAATACTCTAGATGTGATACATCTCCAACTCTCAGAGAATCATAGATCTATTGAATGTATACAGTGCTTCTCAAAAATCCGCTCCCCCCCTCCCCCTTATTTTTGGAACGATTATACATAAACAAGTGAAATTTGGAAACTGGATATTAAAGGTTGTAAACTTCCTTACTAGTGATGATAGATGACGGAATCGTCAAAGATGACGTCACAAGGCCATTGTGACCAATAATTTTCAATGGAACCCTACGGCAAGCGACACCTCTTTTAAAAGGTATCGAAAAAACCTATTCAATGATACAAATTTTTTTTGTGTTTATGGCAGTTTTGGCAACTCGCTTTTGAAAAACGCAAAGCTGTGATGAATTGAATCAGTTGATACTAAAATTCCAAATTCAAGCTCCGCCTCTGGATAGTTGTCAAATAAGCTTACGTTTTTGTTAGTCTCCCTAATTCGACGTTTTTTGTACATTTAATAATTTGTGTATTGTTGATCGAACGTTCAACTGTTTTAGCAGCTTTTAGTACATAATATTTTTGTACATTTTATTAATTTGTTAAACTGTTGTGAGCCGAACGTTCAAATGCTTCAAGAAGCGAAATGGTACGTGCTTTAGGTGATAAAGTAGCAGCGATCCTGATTCTTGGTGAAACTGGACAAAATATTCATGCAGCAGAACGCATTTTTATTGAGAGGTTTCCCGATCGCCCCGTTTCGAGGACTTATTTAAGGGAGCTTCCTCGTAAGTTTGGAACAACGGGTAGTATTAATGATGCGAAACGATCTGGCAGACCACAAATTTCTGATGAGAAAAAAATTGATATACTGGCAGAAGTAATAGTCAATCCTACTTCTTCAACAACTCACGTTGCATCTACCTGTGAAGTCAGTCGAAGTACAGTACACAGGGTGTTGAAAAAAAACAAATTTCATCCATACAAATTAAAAATGGTTCATCAACTCTCAGACGACGACCCAGACCGAAGACTAGAATTTTGTGAAAATATGGAAACTAAAATTAACCAACAGCCAGACTATGTCGAAACAATTTGTTTTAGTGACGAAAGTACTTTCTATCTAAATGGAAATGAAAATACACAGAATGTGAGGTATTGGAGTGACGCAAATCCTCACCTGTTTCGTGAAACACATACCCAATTTTCCCAGAAGGTGAATGTTTGAGCAGGTATCCTGGGAAACCACATCGTTGGGCCCCTTTTTTTAAATACTAATTTAGCTGGTGAGGTTTATCTGGAGCTGTTGCAAAACGCAATAGAACCGTTAATCCTTGAAATTTTGGAAGATAATCCAGATGAATTTGGCAATTTGGAAATAAAATTCTAACAGGATGGTGCTCCTCCACGCTATTACGGTGCAGTAAGACGATATTTGGATGAGTATCGTGGTAGATGGATTGGACGACGAGGTTCAACGGAATGGCCAGCTCGATCACCGGAATTCACACCTTTGGATTTTTTTCTGTGGGGGTTCTTTGAATCGAAGGTTTACGCCACTGAACCTGACAATATTGACGTTAAAAAAAAACGTATTGTTGCAGAATGTGAGGCTGTTTCCGCAGACACATTTGCAAAAGTACGAGAAGAGTTTAAAAATAGGATATTTCACTGTCAGGAAGTGGATGGAGGTAACTTCGAGCAATTTCTTTGAGTAGATACTGATTCTTAAATCTGTAATTAATATCATACTGAAGGGAATTTAAATTTAAATGTTTACTAATGAGCCATTAAAACTGCCATAAATACAAACAAAATTAGTATCATTGGATAGGTTCTTTCGATACCTTTTAAGAGAGGTGTCGCTTGCCGTAGGGTTCCATTTAAAATTATTGGTCACAATGGCCTTGTGACGTCATCTTTGACGATTTCGTCATCTATCATCACTAGTAGGGAAGTTTACAACCTTTAATATTCAGTTTCCAAATTTCACTTGTTTATGTATAATCGTTCCAAAAATAAGAGGGGGGAGAGGACTTTTGAGAAGCACTGTATGTAAAATATATTATCGACATCTGAAAAGGATATAATTCATCTTGGAAAAGGTCATATATTGTATTCGATGATATCATATTCACAAAATGAATCTATATGAGAGGACAACAGTATCTATATATGTCGTTTATAGCTTCCGATAGGGGGAATGTGAATAATCTGAAATACATGGCATTGGGAAAAATATCTTAATTTCAGTACTTTTCTATCAAACTAGTCTCTACTCATCACAATATATATGCTTTCCACAGATTAGGAAAGTTGTAAGGTGAGTTGAATAAAAGTTAATGACATCCTACACATCCTTCAGTTTTTCAAGTTGCGTAGCAATATTTTTCAATGATCAGCTAGCTCATAAATATCAGCATAATATTCTTACCGTTCAATACCCTCCGGATAAAGTGTTTTAAATCAGCGCAATGATGCATTCACCCGCTAAGTTGAACTAGTTCAAGTATCATTGGTTGAAAGTTTCACTAGAATCGCGGATAATGTGAGAATTTGACAAATATTTCCCTCTTGAAATAGGACGTTTCAATTATGCTTGTACGACATTGCCAAAGAGTGAACGCCCAGTTGAAATGTGGAGAGTGTTGAAAGGCGAATGATTGATGAACTTATATATATATATATATATATATATATATATATATATATATATATATATATATATATATATATATATATATATTCCTATTGGAAACACTTAATTTATTCACGCATTTTCTTATGATCTCTCCCATCGGGAAACGACTTGAAAACTACCTCAATATTGAATATATAAATGAAGGGACTATTGATTATGTTCGAATGACTGTGGTGATATGAAAGATTGGCAATAGTTACATTCATTTCACAATCGAAAGCTGTGGAAATTATTGTTTGCCAGGGTATAATTCTTTCTCTCTCCCAATCGAGTGTCTCGAGAGCATGAAAACATCCTACATATATGTTCATGGTAACTATCTGCAGCAAATTTTCATCATTTTCGTGATATGTACAGCGAGTATACGTTCTACTCTAACTCATTTCTTTGTCGACTACATCTCTTTCAATGTCCTATAATCACCATCGGAAATTTGCTTGCGACAATATTAGTATTTATATCCATAAAACTGTTTTATTCTGCATCACCATTGCCTGAGTTCTACCACTTCCGTTGAATCATCCATTCATGTTAACATTATGTTGTTCCAAGTTATCACTTCATTTATTGGTACAACCGTACTTTCATCGTTGCAAAATTCAAAAAACTTCTCCAAAAGTGCAAAACATGTGTTTTCGGTGTTTCAATTGTTCTCGTTCCATATGTCAGAATAACAAATAAGAATCAAATATTTCGAGAGCATGCAAACAAATATTACCAATCATAGCTTACCGTAGCGATATGAATCACAAACACCTCATTTTCATGATATATCCATCGAATGCACACACACCTCGAGGAACCTGCGTTATACTCTTCACTTTTTTGTCAGTTATAGGCCATTTATATGTCATTAGTACTATTGGAAATATACATATCATTTGATTATTCACATGTATATAACTTCTTTTTTATTTTTGCATCCACCTGCGAGTGAACTCTGTATATCATTTACAAATACTAAGCTAGTTTAAGATTGATCCATGGATTCCATGAAAATCATATCACATTACATTCACAAATGTTATATTCCATCCACTATTGTAGATTGAAAGCTCATCAATCCAATTCCCCAGTATGCGTTTTTCAGGTACACATGTAAAGGAATATTCGAGAAATTTAGAATATTCATCTCACCAATTTGCCCGTTGCTGTCTGCAATGTCGTCAATATATTTTTGGATGATTCAATTGGAAGAATTGTAGAAAACTTGACTTTATTTTTATTGACATACTTTTTTTCTTTTTTTTCCGTCACCTTGACTGAAAAAAATTATTATACATGGTCAATAATGAAATTGAACTAACATAAAACTCTAATAAAACTGAATCAGTAACAGGTATCACTGCCTGATCAAGGAAAACCCGCCGAATGCCCATAAGTGTAGTATATCATCAACGAATATCGAGCGGTATTCGTATGTAACACCCAACTTCGAAAAATATTCACACATAACATCATAGTACACTACTACAGTCTTAATGCGCCTCCACCAACCTCAATTATGTAGACCCCAGGTTCCTTATATATTTGAAAAATGTATAATATTCATTTTCGAACTACGCGTTCTCATATGTTACTTTGAACAACAATTAACTATCGAATACTATCATATCCATTTCAAATTCATCACTCTAATTCCTGCAATCATTCCAGGAATGCACAAACCAATTCAATATTTTTCCATATGTCAAATATCTAAGAAGACTGTGAACCAAATCCTTACATCAACCAGCAATCAATAATATTATTACCATTACTAAGCTTCATCCGATCACTTCTACAAGCGCTCGAGTCATGTCCAAAACAATTTTATTAATTTTGTGACAAGACTGAATCCATATATCAATCAACAATCAATCATTGCACCATTATTGAGCATTAGTTTGATTCATCCAATCGTTCGATGAATTGCAACACCCTTTATTTTTGAACCCCAAATTTGAAATTATCTGGTTCAAATTTAAGAAGGTGGAATCACTTTGCCGATAGGCTGCTCAGATGGATACGGTTAGGCCGTGAGTAAGGTTCAATTATTGACTTTTCCTAGTTTATCAAATTGGGCCACTAGAAAAATTATACATTAATTAACTTGACTAGTTCAAAAGTTGGGCGCCAGGCTTGCTAAAGATACAAGCCAAAGGTGAACAAAATTAAATAAATGTCACCTAGCTTGTATGGGAAGGCAAATAAATATGCAGGAAATCAACTTAACAAATTTATTCCAGACTGAATTCTAAGAGTGACTGGTTATTCTAACAAACTTTAACAAGTGAGTGAAATTTATAAAAAAAAACTAACAAGATTACTTGAAGAGTATTCAATGGAACAATTGAAAAATTACATTAACAATTTTTGGCTCTAATCAAATTTGAACATTAACAAATGTCAAGATTCCTCTAGATATTGATGATACAGTATATACCTGCGGAGGTCGTCAATGGAGGGAGATGAAGAAGGCTGGTTTATGCGAAGCTGGTCTCAGCGGTACGACAAAGGAACTGATCTCAGCGGTACGATGACGAATCTGGTCGTGGGTGGTTATATATTGATTTTTAGACCCCCTTGTTAGCGTGAGTTGGTTTGCTCTTCACGGACCAGGCTGAATTTGATGTGCTGTATGACCTCCTAGGGTACCAGTCCTTCTGTCCCAGTAGGTGGCTCCACACCGTGGTATATATCATGCGAAGAAGATGATAGGAATCAAAATTTGTACAAAATGGGGAGAACGAAGGATATCCTTTGATCCTCAAGTTTTTATGATTCAAATTTTAATCTAGAGTCAAAAGATAGATACAAATGATAGCATACAATGAAAAATATGCCCCAGTCCATATATATGACTGAAAGATAACAGCGAAAGAAAAAATTAAGTAGCAATAAAATATGCTATTCTGGTTTTGAATTTCCAAGTTAATTTTATTCATTTAAAAAAACAACAATGAGAAAAATTCAAAATAGAACTAAACAAACCTCACCCAAAACGTTATGTTGAAATTCAGTTATATTTTGAAACAAAGTAAGCTGTGATAAGTTGATTATATGTACCAGAAGGGTAAAAAAATTTAATGAGTAAATGTATTCAAAAGGAAATATAAAAATTTCCTCAAGACTTTACCAGGAACAAATTAAATATAGTATTTTGGAGCAAATTACTCAAATGTTGCCAATGCAAAAATATACTATGTTAAAGCAAGTACCAAAGGAAAATATTAGCGTTAGGGAACCAAAATAATAATCAGGCCCTAGGGCAAAATATACATTCAGTTAAGATAAGAAGAGAGCGACTACACGTCTTTCAGTGGCACAACTCTCTTAGATAAAGATAAAGTGAAATAATTCTTTTTATTGAAGAATTTCCAGAGATAAACCGAAGAGGGAGACCGCACGTCGTTCCGTGGGCACAACTCTCTTAGATAAAGATAATTTCGAAATGGGGCGGCAATTCCCCTTTCGAATCGATAAGCCAGGTAATTCTCAAAAAATTGAATGAATCTCCCTGCTCTTGGCGCAAAGGTAGTAACTGAAATGAATTGATTCTACAACGATCAAAAATCAAATAACCCTCACTGTGAATTGAATGAAGTAAATCGATAAAAGGAACTTATTGAATGTGAATAACATTTCATGCTGTAAGCAGAGGTACAATCCTCTCCAGAAGCAATTCTTTCTCAAGAGAAAACCAAAATAATCTCAAACGTATAGTTCTGAAATTAAATGAAAAATTGCTTACCAGAGAGCTGTCCTATAAGGTACTGCAGAACTGTCCTAGAATAGTCGAATACACCCTTTGCAATCGGAATCCTTGGAATAATTCCCTGGTAGTGTGAGGTAAGTAAGCGCTAGTCCACTCGAAATTACCAATTCTCTGGTACCTAAAAATGGAAAAAGCGTAGAACTGATTTCCAAAAAAAATTTGTCGCAAATGGTCTTAACGGATTCTACGTCAGACACAGACACGTGCACTTAATGCTTGCCCAAAATGGCCGAAATATATTTTTTTTTTGTTTTGTTCTTTACTTAAATCCAAAACACAAATCAACCTTGATAGAAATTAGCCAAAGGGAGTATCATATACGATATGTTGGATATAAAATAATATGAAAATAATTCAGTCGAAAATTCACTGATAATTCCAAAGTGGCGAAATTCTGAAAGTATAGAATTTATCCTTGACCTTCAACAATAACCATTCAGTTGTCATCCAAGAATTTGAAGATTACAAGCATATAAAAAGCGGAAAAAATAATGTTAATCATCTACAACATTAATGCAAGATAAAGAAAATAATTATACTCCACCAAATTCAACAATTTAGAAATCGTAAGGTACCAAAATCAATTCACTCACCACACCTGCCTTTGTTGAGGTTCAATCGAAGAAGAGATCGATCATTCTTTTGGTTCGAACAAATCACCAATTCCCTGTTTTTAAAAAAAAACCATTCTCGGTTTTTTCTCTATTTAAAAACACTTATGGAAAAAACAACTGCTTGATGACATGAATACAACTGCCATAATACCATTTTCAAGGGACGATAATAAAGAGCGCATTCTTCAAGACCCGAGCAGTGACTACTGACCCGTACCACCGTAAAGATAACCGGAAAAGTTATTAAAAATTGGTTATCTATAAGGAAGTTACGAAAAATTCGTTACACACCACCACAACCCGGTGTAAAAATTTTGAAACCTAGAAGTTTACAAATTTTCATCCTTTTGCAAATGAAACCAGGTATTTAAAGTAAACTGAAAGAACTATGAAGAAATTCTGAAACGCTATAACTTCCCAGGCACACTGACTCTATAAGAATCAAGTGGAGGTTGTAAACAGAAAAAAATGAAAGCTAAATAGGCATGCTATCAAATGTGTTTAAAACCCAACCCTAACTTTCAATAGCCCTGTATACAGACAGGCGGAAGGTTGAAAAGTATTCAAATCAAACAAAATATTTGTGAATTATAGCATTTACAAAGCTAAAGCTTCTACTCGTTGCACTCCTGGCAAACTAAATGAGTGAAGGAAAAGATACATTTAAAAAAATTCAAATGAGTGAATAGTAGCATTTACCAAGCTGAAACTTCAATTATCTGTTTTCACAACAGACTAAATGAACGAAGGAAAAAAAATGGTTGCGATGAATGATGACATCCAGGCCCAGAAACTGTGTAACCGGAGTCCACCCAAACAATCCAGCCAAAGTGTCCTCGTCGCTGCAAGGTATTAGGTGCTGCGCCGTTGAGGAACACCTATAACCACTCGTCCCCAGATTACTCGAGACAACCACTGATCCTACCGAATCAGGACAAGGAAGGCCCCATTCAGCACAAACCTGGGGAAACAAAATAATACCAATACGAAATATAACCAATTTTGGTTTTACCAGCTGTCACCTACAACTGGAGTAACTACAGCGTCACCAATCTAAAAATGAACTTATGGTTCATGATACAAAATACCAAAAAGGGACGGAAATGTTCCCGTTTTTGCCACTAAGAGCAAGTCCTCAGCCTCAGTTGTAATTTGGGGTTTGGAATAGAAATAAAGTTGTTGATCTTCACTTAGATGTATATTGAAAAGAATCTTGCAGGTTACAACAAATGCCAGCAGGCACAACCAACAGAAGTTCACACTTATGTGGTAACAAAATGCAATAATCAACATTTCAACGATGCTTCTCTACTTTATAGCTGACGCTTCTGAGACGCATATTCGTCATTACGACGCTGTCGCGTGATGGTATTCGACCAATAGAAACTTGATATGGACAATGGAATATGTAGAACAATAGTAAGCAGTTTTTGAGTTCGTTAGCGAAATGCAGAGTCTCAGCTTCAAAGAATCGAAGTAGGATTGTTGGCAATATGACATCATGAGTAATAATGAAATATATATATATATATATATATATATATATATATATATATATATATATATAAACAAACAGTAGCACCTTGTAGAGGGTGTGAAGGGTACTTCACAACATCTCCCCCCTAAATTGTATCTCGGGTTGATACAATTTTCTGCTCTTTCCTCGTATCCAACATTAGCTTGTAATTCTAAATCAGCTGACGGCTGTGTTTCAGTAACTGTGTCATTTGTTTTTAACTTATTTACAAACATTTGCATAATTATTGACCTTAGGCAGTAACCAAATATCGCTAGTAAAATAATTGCTAACAATGAATAAACTGCTGTCGTGAAAAGTAAGTGCTCTGGATTTAAACATTGAAGTGTCAGCTTGACTTTCTTGGAAATCTAATAGCTCAATGTTTCGACTTATCTTGGCAAGTGCATTCATATCGTTGGACTCGACAATTTTTTGGAATATTTAGTTTAGGAATTTTAATTGTATCTAATAGACTGAGATTGAAATGTATCTCATTTTCAATATCCAACGGTGGAACGTAACCCATCAATAATTCGTTTGCATATTGCTGATGAGGGTGAGAATCAATGTTTTCGAAAAAGCTGTACAATTTGCATTTATTTGAAATATTCCAGTGCCATATAATTTAACTGAAATTCTTTTATCTTCGTTTTTACAATTTATATTTATATATTCTTCAATCGGTACTGCATATAGCCAAGAATTTTGATTTGCTAGTTGAATAAAAATTGGAGAATTTAATTGTACAAGATTTTGGAATATCGTTTGTCGGCACGAATATATTCGATTCGCATCTGCCATGAACGTGGACTAGAAGAATAGGTTTTATTTGCTCACAAATATAGATATTAGGTATTGGAGATTTGCATGTTGACAATTCGAATTCATTCATCATAAAAAATGCTGTTTCATTGCATCGATAACCAATAGAGATTTTCGAGGCATGATAAATGCAAATTCATTTTCAGTTATGAATGTGGGAAGGCTTGAAATTTTCAAGATATCATATGTGCGTGAACCCACTAATGGAGTCAATAGTACAAAAGCAATTTTATTCTTATAGTAATACACATTAGTTTTCAATAAATTGTATAAAATATGGGTATTTTCCATCAGCGGGCTGACAGGAAAATTACGTTCATTTGTATAACTTTGAAGATTTGATAATTCATGGATTAACCTTATTGGGCTAATCACTAAAGGATGAAGTGATCCTCTAATTGCATACATAATAATATCTAATGAATTTTTTGTTGTTCTTTTAATTTATTTCAATCAAGAAACTATACACTAATTCTACTTTGCTTATTACTAAAATTACTGATAACATCTTCAAATTCATTAATTTTCTAATATTCTTATATTATGTTCAATTTTGTTCGTTGCATAGATAGTGCCTTTAACTATGGACATTTGCTCTTTCAAAGGGGTATTGATATGATTTTCATTCATTTTAATTTTTTCTTTTTGGCTGTCATAATATTCGGCATCTTCAGCATCTAACTTGCCGAAAAGTGTTTTAGATACAGATCCAACAAAATTGAATAACCCTCGTTTGAAATCTTTTTTATTTTACTACGACACCTAACATTTCCATAATTGAGTTATCCTGATTCACCATTTGTGAATAGAATAATCCAAAACTTTTACAAACGTATTGCATTCTGTGAACTCAATATGATGTTGTTTAGCTAGCGAACAGATTCTTTGAACTTCCTTATTATAATATAAAATGGATTTGAACTCGTTATGGTAACCATTTAATTCAAGATATGATAATAGTTTCCATTCGTCGTTGAAAAGGCTTAGTTTCCCGATTTTCTCCTAATAAAGACCAGGACTTGGTTGAATTCGAGTATTATTGTAGTAATACGTACTGATTCGTTGGACGTTACTTGATGATATTTCCAGGATTAGGATGTAGCAAACAAAAATCTGGAATGTATACATTTCGAACAGCTGGGTCTCTGTAACAAGGAGTACCCTATTATTATTATTATTATTCTATTTGTAGATAAGAATATGAAATATTATGCTATTTTCGTTCATTGAATAATTTTAAACGATCGAAATGAACTTTGGTAGGCTTTCGTTTGATCATGATAGTGCAGTTTATATCTGAATCTATCGAGATGACCTCATAGGGTCCCATAAATTGTGACTTCAGTTTCTTTGATTTTCCAGGATGTATTTCATTTTTCAAGAGGACTTTGTCTCCTTTAGATATCCTTAGGGGATTTGAGTTTTTGTCGTAATACGTTTTGGCAATGTCTTTATGTTTCAATATGGTTTCCCTCGCGATTTCATATGAGTGCTGCATTCGTGACTTCAATTCATTGTAATAATCGTCATAACTGTACAATAATTCGGGAGATTTGGTTGAAGAAGTGGGTAAGTTTGCCTTATGGCCATATAATAATTCGAAGGGTGTATAACCTGTGGATGAGTGGGGAGTGGTATTGAAGACAAAAGTTGCGAAGGGCATGAAATCATCCCAATTGTTCATGTCCTTATTTATGTAACTTCGTAAATATTCTACAAGGGTTCTATGTGACCTTTCCAAGCTACCATTACTTTGTGGGTGGTAACTGGTACATTGAATTTGTTTTATTTTCAAAATTCTACATGTTTCTTTAAAGATTTGACTTGCATAGGCAACTGGTAAATCGGATCCAATTTCACCTTGAGAGAGCACTGACCCAATTCCATACTGACTCGCATCTGTCGTGAGTATGAACTCTTTCTCGAAATCGGGATACTGAAGGATAGGTGGACTGATGAGCTTTTCTTTCAAATTTGAAAAAGATTCGTCACACAAAGACGTCCATTGAAATGAAACTGTTATACTTAGCTTTGTTAACAGCTTTTGTTATTGTATTGTTTTGATATATATGAAAGATAGTTGAAGGTTGATAATAATAAATAATTTCCAGTTTTGGTTTTACAACTTCACTCATTTTCTAATAATTCACTGCATATCTGCAAAAGGTTATGGGCCCAGATCATGAATAATTGTGTGTGATCCCTATTCAACACTGAGTGAAAGAAAAGAAGGAATAGTTCCAGTTCCAGGAAAGTTTAAAGGCACGTATCAAGTTTGAAATTGTGACTTTTCTTGTTGTCATTGTCACATTGGTTTTCACTTCCTGAGAAAACTGTGAGGAATAAAATGGACAAATTCAGAAGTCTCAATATTCAAAAGTTCGACGGCAACAACTTCCAGTTATGGAAATTCCAGATGGAAATTATCCTCAGAACAGAAGGTTTACTAGACTTAGTCAACGGAATAACCAAAAAACCCATGGAGATGGTTCAAGAAAGAGAAAGAAAAGAATGGGAAGATCTCAACGCCAGAGCCATGCTTCTCATATCTACTTCAATGGAATTCTCTCAACTCCAGAACATTATGTCATGTGGAACCTCTTCAGAAATGTGGACAAGAATCAAGCTCATACATGAGCAAAGATCTTCCGTCAATAAGGTCATATTGAAACAACAGTTTTTCAATTACCAAATGTCAGCAACAGATACTATCGCACAACACATAAGCAAAATAGAGTCGATGGCCCTAACATTAGCCGATGTGGGAGAAAAAGTTTCAAACATTGATAAGATAGCAAAAGTTTTGGGTAGTCTACCTCATAAATATGGATTTTTTGTGACTGCCTGGGACTCTTATGATGAAAACAAGCAGACTTTTGATAATTTGACTGCAAGGCTTCTCAAAGAGGAACTTAGATTAAGTCAAGTAGAAGCAACATCAACTGCATTTGCTGATGTAAAATTTCACCATAAACGGAATAGTCCAACTCTCGATAGAAGCAATGTCAAGAACAAACAAAATGTTATTTGTTTTTACTGCAGAAAAAGAGGTCACGTAAAATCAGAATGCAGAAAGAGGATCAACAAATACCGTGAAAATAAGTCAGAATGACAAACAGAACGACAGTTTCTCATTTCATCATGAAAGAAACCAAGCACTGAGTGCTGAAGAAAAGAATCTTGAAATTGATGGATGTGAAGATATTTGGTTAGCTGACAGTGCGGCTTCCAAGCACATGACGTCCCATAAAGAATGGTTCAGCGAGCTGAAACCACTTGATTCAAAAGTTGCAGTCCAGATTGGTGATAATTCGTTTATTCATGCTGAGGGAATTGGCACCATAAGATTAACAGCTGTCGTTAATGATATCAGAGAATCACGCACATTGGAAAACACTTTGTATGTACCACAATTGAAGAAAAACTTGTTTTCTGTGGGAGCAGTTACCAATAAAAACCTGAAAGTTGTTTTCGACAATACCAAGATTGAAGTTAAAAATACTGCAGGTTTAGTTGTCTCTGGAATCAAGCAAACTAATCAGTGTTACAAAATGCTGTTCGAAGTTCCTGAAATTCAGCAGAATAATTTACAAGCACAAACAAACACAGTTACATTCTGGCATGAACGATTAGGTCACATTAACTTCCGTTCACTCAAGGAAATGGCTGACAAGGGGCAAATCCCTGGGATCAAAATCAGTGGCGTAGATAGTTTCTTTTGCAGCACTTGTCAACATGGAAAACAAATAAGGAAACCTTTCAAAAGTAGTTTACATGTTTCTGAATGGAAACCTGGAGAGTACATCCATTCGGATGTTTGTGGAAAAATATCATCTACATCGCTTGGTGGTGCGAATTTCTTCGTTTTATTCAAAGATGAATGTACATCATATCGCTTCGTATATTTCGTTAAACATAAAAGTGACGTTTTTTCAAAATTCATTGAATTCCAACAAATGATCAAAAGGCAAACTGGAAATATCAAGATAGTCAGAAGTGACAACGGAACAGAATACGTCAATCATTCGTTCAAAGATCATTTCAAGAAAGAAGGAATCATTCATGAAACAAGTGCCCCATATACTCCTGAACAAAACGGTAAAGCAGAACGTGACCTTAGATCAATCGTCGAGAGTGCAAGATCTATGCTGACACAGAGTGGACTTCCAATAAATCTCTGGGCAGAAGCTACTAACATGGCAGTATATCTGTTGAATCGTCGTCCATGTAAACCAGATGATTCGAAAACTCCTTATGAAAGGTGGATAGGAAAACAACCTGATCTCAGACATTTAAGAACATTTGGATCAGAAACCTTCGTTCTTGTTCCAAAACATCAAAGGCAAAAGTTCGACAGAAAATCAACGAAGCAATATCTAGTTGGATATGATGGATACAGTCCGAACTACAGAGTATACGAGACAAATTCAAGAAAAGTCAGTGTAGCGAGAGACGTCAATTTCAATGAAGGTGTCTTCATGAAACAGTCTCCGGTTCCCAATTATATGTCATTCGAAATAGATAATACGTTCGGAAATGAAAATTATGATTGTGTCCAAATCAACAAAGATGAATGTGAAGTGAGTGAAAATGAAGTTCATGATCAATTGGCACCAGACAGCGATTTCCGAAACAATCATTCGCATCAACATAAGTTGAGGAATCGTGATCTACTTCAACGACCACAGCGGTATGATGAGGTATGTTGTGCTACCACTATTGATGAACCTCAGACATACGATGAAGCCATTAAGTGTGATCATAAAGAAAATTGGTAGGAAGCGATGGAAAACGAGATGAAGTCTCTTATTGAAAATCATACATGGAAATTAGAAACATTACCTTCTGATCGCCAAGCAATAGGTTGCAAATGGGTCTACAAAGTTAAATTGAAAGCAGATGGAAAAATTGATAGATTCAAGGCACGGCTTTGCGCAAAAGGGTACTCTCAGAAACCTGGCATAGATTTCACGGATACTTTTTCGCCCGTAATCAGGTTTGAATCTGTTCGAGTACTTTTGGCAATAGCAGCTGTCAAAAATTTGGAGATCCGTCAGTTCGACATCAAAACAGCTTTTCTGAATGGAAGTTTGTCTGAGATAATTTACATGAAACAACCAGAGGGTTTCGATAATGGAAATTCCAAATTGGTTTGCAAACTACAGAAAAGTATATACGGACTCAAGCAGTCACCCCGTTGCTGGAATATGGAATCTACCGAAATTCTCTCCAAATTTGAGTTCAAGCCGACAAATGTGTGTTTCATGCAAGATTTAGTGATGAAGATATGTTTCTGGCTCTGTATGTCGATGATGGACTTATATTGTGCAAATCTGTGAAGTTAATAGAACTCTTTTTGGAAAAATTGGCTTCAAAATTCGAAATTACAACTTCAAATGGAGAATATTATGTTGGAATCGAGATAAAACGAGACAGGGATGAACAAAGCATATTTCTCAGTCAAAGTGGGTACATAGAAAGAATATTAAACAAGTTCAATATGGAGGAATGTCATCTGAATGCAATTCCTGCTGATCCCAATTCTCTACTATATTCTGAAGAAATAAACATAGAATGTAATGCACCTTATAGAGAAGCCGTTGGTTGTTTAATGTTCTTAGCAGTAGTATCACGACCAGATATCATGTTCGCTGTCAGTCAAGCTAGTCGTTTCCTTTCTTATCCAAAAAGGGAGCATTGGAGTGCTGTTAAAATAATACTCAGATACCTAAAAGGTACTCAGACTTTTGGACTAATGTATTGTGCGGAAGAAGTCAACTTGATTGCTTACTCAGATGCTGACTTCGCCGGAGATTTAACTACCAGAAGATCGACAACTGGATATTTGAGTATTATAGCTGGAGCTCCCGTAACCTGGTCATCACATCTACAGAAATGTGTTTCACGATCAACTACTGAATCTGAATATATAGCCGCATCAGATGCAGCACAAGAGATAAGTTGGTTACGTATATTTTTGCGAGAGCTTGGTATCGATATTTTGGAGCCCACAAAACTATTCATGGATAATCAGAGTGCCATTCGTTTAGTCAAGAATACAGAGTATCATAAACGTACCAAGCATATCGACGTGAAATATCACTATATACGAGAACGTGCAGAGGATAATACCCTTATTGTTTGTTATGTTGCATCAGAAGATCAACTTGCTGATATTCTGACAAAGGCCTTACCGAAAGAGAAATTCGTCAAGAATAGGACTTCTCTGTTTATATTTCAAAATACAGTTTACAAAGAGGGGAAGTGTTATACTTAGCTTTGTTAACAGCTTTTGTTATTGTATTGTTTTGATATATATGAAAGATAGTTGAAGGTTGATAATAATAAATAATTTCCAGTTTTGGTTTTACAACTTCACTCATTTTCTAATAATTCACTGCATATCTGCAAAAGAAACATTTTTCTTTAGGAGATTATTCAAGGGATAGGCTATTTTTGCGAAATTTGGTATGAATCGGCGATAATAGGACGCAAGACCTAAAAATGATTTTATTTCTTTCTCATTTTTGGGTATTGGAAAGTTCTTCACAACAACGACCTTATCTGGGTCGGGTTGAACTCCCTTTTCTGTGATAACGTGACCTAGGTAGTTGATTTCTTTACGCAAAAATGCACATTTATTTGGTTGAAGTTTCAATTTGAATTGACGTAATCGATTGAAAACATCTATCAATTTGCAATTATGATCTTCAAGTGAATTTCCAAAAACGACAATATCGTCAAGGTATACAAAACACTTGAGACCCTGTATACCCCTTAGGACATTCGACATTAAACGGGAAAATGAAGCTGGTGAATTTCGTAAACCAAATGGAAGTTTTTTGTACTGATAATTATCATAAAAAGAGAATGCTGTGCAGGGCTTACTGTCTTCACTCAGAGGAATCTGGTAAAAGCCACTAGCTAAATCTAAAACTGAAAAATATTTTGATTTTCCTAAACTATCTATGATTTCGGTGATATTTGGCAAAGGATATGCATCGGACTCGGTAATACTATTCAATTTCCGGTAATCTACTACTAATCGCCATCGTTTAGTACCATTTTTGTCTGCTTTTTTCGGAACTATCAAAATAGGAGAGTTGTAGGGAGAATGGCTTGGTTCTATTATATCTTGGTCTATGAGATTCTGGATTTGTTTTTTGATTTCACCCTTTTGATGCTCAGGAAGTCGATAGGGTTTGACAAAGACGGGTGTTTTCGAGGTTAGTGGAATGGAATATGTGATTGCATCTGTACATGTTAACTGATCACCTTCTAAATGGAAAAGTTCATTGTAATTTTGGCAAATATCCAAAATTGATTGTTGTTCTTCAGAGTTCATATGAGTTGTGTCGATTTCAGATTCTAAGAGAGATATTCTGCTTTTATCAGAAATGTTGATGAAATCGATGACTTGATAATTTTCGAGATCATCAAATTCTAGGTCTGAGCTATGGAGGGATATTTCAGATGAATTTATTAGACTTATGGTACAAATACCATTTTTCGGATCAACAATACAATTGCTAGAGAGTAACCCAGGCTTAATCTCTTTATTGAAACAGATTTTTTGTTGTGAGAAATGGGTACGGATTTTCGTAATGAATTCTGATCTTGGGGGCACAACGATTCCATGTGGACTTGTCATTTTGAATGTGAATGTACTATTGTGTACTGGTATGGTTAGAAGTGACGTTTCATAATTTATTTTCGCTTTGAATATTGGAAGAAAATCTTTTCCCAGGATGCCTTGTGCAGAAATTGAAAACTCGTTTGGGACGATATGAAATTTGTGCATAATACTTATGTCATTCGATAGTTTTATCTCGCCGTAACTTATACCAATAGAACTAACATATTCGCTTGTTATTCCTTTTATTTTTATAGTACTATCTGTGTAAATGAATGCGTCGTCGTCGACTTCTGAGAGTTTCATTATACTGATATCTGCTCCGGTATCAACTAGCAAGGTTGCGGATTTTATAATTCATAGGAGTAAAGGAAGATTAACGCAGGATGAATTTGAACTTTCGCCATTAGTCACAAATATTTCAGAATGGTTATCTGCAATAATATGTTTAGAATCTAGTTTACTGGAATTATTATGGAAAAGTTCCTCTCTCAATTCAATGATATGGTTTTTACTGAGAGAATGCTCATTTGAAATACACGGTGATTCATTTACTTGGCAGATTTGATTTCGCAGGCTCGAGTCACACTGCCATTGGATGTGCTCGGCCCTTGGTCGTTTCTCTGAAAATAATTGGAACTGGCACCCTGATTTTCGTTTTGATTGATAAAATTTCTTTGAGGATTTTGATAGTGGAAAGCATTGGAGTTTTTTCGAGAATTGTTATAGCTTCGTTTGCGGCATTCAGCTATTGAATGTCCGAATTTTCTGCAATAACGACACTCTACCCGGATGTTATTTACGTTAGCTTCCGTTTTTGTAGGAATTTGAGTGAAATTTTGTCTTGGATAAGAAGGAAAACTTCTAGAATTCGCATAACACTGATCAGAGGTATGATTATTTTTTCCACATTTGAAACAATTTATTTTCTTAAAATCTTTATTCTTAAAATCTGATTTGGTCTGGAAGTTATTTCTGTTTTTAAAATTCCTTTCTTCTTCACAAGCTGCTTCTACAGCATTAGTGAAGTCATCGAACCTACTAGCCTTTATTATTAACTGAAATGGATCTCTTAGCCCTTCAACGAATGCTTTTAGTGATGATTTTTTGTTTAAGTTTTCTATAGTTACTCTTGCGTTCTGTCCTTCGCTCGCTATACAAGCATCATTCAGATCTATGGTTAGCTTTTCTATTCGATTTGCAAAAGTGCGTACATCCTCATTGGGATATTGTCGTGAACTTAATAATTCGGTTTGGATACGAGCAATTGTCCTACGTTCGAAGTACTGATTTTGTAAAACTAATTTGAATTCTGGCCTATCATTCATTACTTTATATTTTATAACATTATAGGCTGAGCCAGATAATTTAGATTTGGCAATATGCATGGACATAACTTGTTGTGCTCTTGTGGTAGCTACTTCCCATACAACATCGCAGCAGGTTAAGAATTTATGTATGTTTTCTCGATTTCCATCAAAGTATGGAATCATTTACTGAATCTACCATGGAATACAAAATATGAATACGAAATATAACAATGTTTTACCCAAACTGTTGCGTTGAAGTTCTGTTTCGTGTGGATTGAACACTTGACACTTGTGCACTTCCTGACGTGATGACTGGAGAAGACTGGCTACCCTGAAGCAATGTTCTGGAAGAATGCGCAGCTTTCTTCTCAGCTCTGATTCTTCATCAATTTCTTGCAATGACGCTGGTCGTTTCGATGGAGGAGAAACAATTCTTTTTGTTTCAGATTCCAAACCATACGATTGACTCATAAAGAGCAAAAGATACCAATTTTGTTTCGAGACATTGTTATCGCTCACTAGAATTGTAAAAAAGAAAGAAAACACCTCCAAACAGCACGATGTGCTAAACAATAAACCATTTGAAACGGAATAAGTGTTGTAGAAATCTGATGAAGCCTAGGAGCCTCCAGGCGAAACGTTATTTAAAAAAAATTTAAACAATAAATTTTAAATAAGTTTTTATAAATTGTCTGAAGAACCATGACCCAAGAAATCCCTCTTAAGTATAAAATAAATGGTTCAAGAAATATACTACTGATATATATATATATATATATATATATATATATATATATATATATATATATATAAACAAACAGTAGCATCTCACAACACAGACCAGTCGAACTGAAGTCGGCACAGTAGTTGCATGCAGCCGTCATCTTTAAGATCACCCGTAGACTCACGACTAGCCAAATACAACCCCCTAATACCCTCCCTTCTAAAGATCCTGTCAAAAAGAAATCCAACAGCCAGACCGAAGTATGCACGCACCCAATAAAAGCGAGTCCCTTCTAAATTTTGAATTTGCGCTAATTTAATTGTAAATTAGCCAAGGAAAAGAGACAGATAAGATAAAGAAATAAGATAAACAGATAAGAGAAGAGATAAGATAGATAAGATAAGCAGATGAGAGAATCAAACTGAATTAGCACCCTAGCTGCATTATTACAGTAACCACGATATGTTGCCAAAATTGTGAAACATCAAAACCCACTACCTAAAAAGAAGGTATTATCAAGAAATTTGATGTTCCACTGGAAAATTATTAAACAATCTCAAACGAAGTGAAATCCATCACTTCCAGTTAAAGATACAAATGTTCAATACGTTAAGATACGATACGATATTATTAGACAATCTCCAACCAAATGAAATACATCATCTCCAGTCGAAGATCCAATTGTCTAATACGGCAACGATACGATAAGACATTATTAGACTATCTCAAACGAAATGAAATTCCTCATTTCCAGTTTAAGATCCGATTTTCTAATAAAGCCACGAGAAGATAAGAAACGACAAGGAAATGACAGGTGAAATACATTGATGTAGTCTGTAACCAGATTTCATGAGAGACAAAGTAATTTTGTATAAATTCAAATTGAAAAAACTAAAAAAAAACGCAAAAATGATTCAAAATCAATGTCTCACATTAGGTGTTGACAATGTTTCCGTTTTGGAAGTACAGAGTTTCCATCAGGAATTACCAAAAGATAAACACTTCCTCAAAGTACAACCTTAGTCGACCCTTTTTGCTACGTTCTACATCAACATATACACGTTTTCCTCAAAGGTTGACTTTGACAACTGAACGATAAGTTACTGAAAATATAAAGAAAAAGGCAAGGTAATAAGGTGTATCGATATATATATATATCAAAAAACCAAGGGATACTCAACTAAATAGTAGAGGAGTACTAAACCGAAAAGATGAAAAATTCTTAAGCCCCTCTCACAGAGCTAAGAATAGAAATCACAAGTTGGAATATGTCTTGTCAGTGGCCAGTTTTGAGACTTTTACTCAACATCTGGTGAATGCTATGGTGAGAGAATTCTAAGACCCCTCTCACAGAGCCCTATAAATAGAAATAAAAAGTTGAAATATTTTCTTGTTAGTGGCCAGTTTTGAGACTTTTACTCAACATCTGGTAAATGCCATGGTGAGAGAATTCTCAGGCCCCTCTCACAGAGTCCTAAGAATAGAAATCTAAAATGGAAATGTATTCTGAAAGTGGACAGTTTTGAGACTTTTACTCAACATCTGGTGAATGCCATGGTGAGAGAATTCTTAGGCCCCACTCACAGAGCCCTAAGAATAGATAAGATATGTCAATACTACCACAGAAAAAGGAAAGATAAAGAAGGAGTATGCCCTCTCTCGAGAAGTTAATAGAAAAATATTCAGTCGCCTGAACCCTCGGACCCAGCACTAAAATATTCTTCATCAGATGAATTTGAATCGTTATCAACAAAAGCGGATTCCAGATCCTTAACATGCCAACGTCCTAAGTCTTTGCCATCCATGTCTTAAAGCTCATAAACCAAGTTAGAGATAACCTTAGAAACAATGCAAGGTATAAATTTGGGAGCCAATTTTGCGGAATAGTTATTCGGAGCTGAAGAAAGAGTTACGTTTTCT